>CP092721.1:19724918-19748554 GCA_030273425.1 Microplitis manilae
AAATTATTTCAGTTTAAAGGTGATCGTCTCTAGACGCTGCATTTTAGCCCAAATATCATCTCAGCTACGTTGGTCGCAAATGTCAGGACAGTGTGCGAAAAAATCGATCAGGAATGAATGAAAATTGTAGGGAAAAGTGTCAGCTACAAGATAGGCGGACAGAACAAGTAAGATTTTGAGTAGATCAAAAAATATTTCAGTTTAGAGGTGATCGCCTAGAGGGGCTGCATTTCAGCCCGAATATCATCTCGGATACATATGTCGCAAATGTCAGGACAGTGGTCGAAAAAATGAATCATAGATGAATGGAAATTGTAGGGGAAAGTGTCAGCTACAAGATAGGCGGACAGAACAAGTGGGATTTTGAGTAGATCAAAAAATATTTCAGTTTAGAGGTGATCGCCTAGAGGGGCTGCATTTTAGCCTGAATATCATCTCGGATACATATGTCGCAAATGTCAGGACAGTGGTCGAAAAAATGAATCATAGATGAATGAAAATTGTAGGGGAAAGGGTCAGCTACAAGATAGGCGGACGGAACAAGTGAGATTTTGAGTAGATCAAAAGTTATTCCAGTTTAGAGGTGATCGCCTAGAGGGGCTGCATTTTAGCCAGAATATCATCTCAGATTCATATGTCGCAAAGGTCGGGACAGTGTGCGAAAAATCGATCAGGAATGAATGAAAATTGTAGGAAAAAGTGTCAGCTACAAGATAGGCGGACAGAACAAGTGGGATTTTGAGTAGATCAAAAAATATTTCAGTTTAGAGGTGATCGCCTAGAGGGGCTGCATTTTAGCCTGAATATCATCTCGGATACATATGTCGCAAATGTCAGGACAGTGGTCGAAAAAATGAATCATAGATTAATGAAAATTGTAGGGGAAAGTGTCAGCTACAAGATAGGCGGACGGAACAAGTGATATTTTGAGTAGATCAAAAGTTATTCCAGTTTAGAGGTGATCGCCTAGAGGGGCTGCATTTTAGCCCGAATATCATCTCAGATACATATGTCGCAAATGTCAGGACAGTGTGTGAAAAAATCGATCAGGAATGAATGAGAATTGTAGGAAAAAGTGTCAGCTACAAGATAGGCGGACAGAACAAGGGAGATTTTGAGTAGATCAAAAGTTATTCCAGTTTAGAGGTGATCGCCTAGAGGAGCTGCATTTTAGCCCGAATATCATCTCAGATACATATGTCGCAGATGTCGGGACAGTGTGCGGAAAAATCGATCAGGAATGAATGAGAATTGTAGGAAAAAGTGTCAGCTACAAGAGAGGCGGACAGAACAAGTGGGATTTTGAGTAGATCAAAAGTTATTCCAGTTTAGAGTCGATCGCCTAGAGGGGCTGCATTTTAGCCCGAATATCATCTCAGATACATACGTCGCAAATGTCGGGACAGTGTGCGAAAAAATCGATCAGGAATGAATGAGAATTGCAGGAAAAAGTGTCAGCTACAAGATAGGCGGACAGAACAAGTGAGATTTTGAGTAGATCAAAAGTTATTCCAGTTTAGAGGTGATCGTCTCCAGACGCTGCATTTTAGCCCAAATATCATTGCAGCTACATTGGTCGAAAACGTCAGGACAGTGTGCAAAAAAATGAATCATAGATGAATGAAAATTGTAGGAAAAGTGTCAGCTACAAGATAGGCGGACGGAATTAGCGAGATTCGAGTAGATCAAAAAATATTTCAGTTTAAATGTGATCGTCATCAGACGCTGCATTTTAGCCCAAATATCATCTCAGCGACATTGGTCGCAAATGTCGGGACAGTGTGCGAAAAAATGAATCATAGATGAATGACAATTGTAGGGAAAAGTGTCAGCTACAAGATAGGCGGACAGAACAAGTGAGATTTTGAGTAGATCAAAAGTTATTCCAGTTTAGAGGTGATCGTCTCCAGACGCTGCATTTTAGCCCAAATATCATCGCAGCTACATTGGTCGCAAACGTCAGGACAGTGTGCAAAAAAATGAATCATAGATGAATGAAAATTGTAGGGAAAAGTGTCAGCTACAAGATAGGCGGACGGAACAAGTGAGATTTTGAGTAGATCAAAAGTTATTCCAGTTTAGAGGTGATCGCCTAGAGGGGCTGCATTTTAGCCCGAATATCATCTCAGATACATATGTCGCAAATGTCGGGACAGTGTGCGGAAAAATCGATCAGGAATGAATGAGAATTGTAGGAAAAAGTGTCAGCTACAAAATAGGCGGACAGAACAAGTGGGATTTTGAGTAGATCAAAAAATATTTCAGTTTAGAGGTGATCGCCTAGAGGGGCTGCATTTTAGCCCGAATATCATCTCAGCTACATTGGTCAAGAATGTCAGAACAGTGTGCGAATAAATGAATCATAGATGAATGAGAATTGTAGGGAAAAGTGTCAGCTACAAGATAGGCGGACGGAACAAGTGAGATTTTGAGTAGATCAAAAGTTATTCCAGGTTAGAGGTGATCGCCTAGAGGGGCTGCATTTTAGCCCGAATATCATCTCAGCTACATTGGTCAAGAATGTCAGAACAGTGTGCGAAAAAATGAATCATAGATGAATGAGAATTGTAGGGAAAAGTGTCAGCTACAAGATAGGCGGACAGAACAAGTGGGATTTTGAGTAGATCAAAAAATATTTCAGTTTAGAGGTGATCGCCTAGAGGGGCTGCATTTTAGCCCGAATATCATCTCAGCTACATTGGTCAAGAATGTCAGAACAGTGTGCGAAAAAATGAATCATAGATGAATGAAAATTGTAGGGAAAAGTGTCAGCTACAAGATAGGCGGACGGAACAAGTGAGATTTTGAGTAGATCAAAAGTTATTCCAGTTTAGAGGTGATCGCCTAGAGGGGCTGCATTTTAGCCCGAATATCATCTCAGCTACATTGGTCAAGAATGTCAGAACAGTGTGCGAAAAAATGAATCATAGATGAATGAGAATTGTAGGGAAAAGTGTCAGCTACAAGATAGGCGGACAGAACAAGTGGGATTTTGAGTAGATCAAAAAATATTTCAGTTTAGAGGTGATCGCCTAGAGGGGCTGCATTTTAGCCCGAATATCATCTCAGCTACATTGGTCAAGAATGTCAGAACAGTGTGCGAAAAAATGAATCATAGATGAATGAAAATTGTAGGGAAAAGTGTCAGCTACAAGATAGGCGGACGGAACAAGTGAGATTTTGAGTAGATCAAAAGTTATTCCAGGTTAGAGGTGATCGCCTAGAGGGGCTGCATTTTAGCCCGAATATCATCTCAGCTACATTGGTCAAGAATGTCAGAACAGTGTGCGAAAAAATGAATCATAGATGAATGAGAATTGTAGGGAAAAGTGTCAGCTACAAGATAGGCGGAACGAACAAGTGAGATTTTGAGTAGATCAAAAAATATTTCAGTTTAAAGGTGATTGTCTTCAGACGCTGCATTTTAGCCCAAATATTATCGCAGCTACATTTGTCGCAAATGTCAGGACAGTGTGCGAATCAATCGATCAGGAATGAATGAGAATTGTAGAAAAAAGTGTCAGCTACAAGATAGGCGGACAGAACAAGTGAGATTTTGAGTAGTTAAAAAAATATTTCAGTTTAAAGGTGATCGCCTAGAGGGGCTGCATTTTAGCCCAAATATCATCTCAGCTACATCGGTCGCAAATGTCAGGACAGTTCGCGAAAAAATCGATCAGGAATAAATGAGAATTGTAGGAAAAAGTGTCAGCTTCAAGATAGGCGGACAGAACAAGTGAGATTTTGAGTAGATCAAAAGTTATTCCAGTTTAGAGGTGATCGCCTAGAGGGGCTGCATTTTAGCCCGAATATCATCTCAGATACATATGTCGCAAATGTCAGGACAGTGTGCGAAAAAATGGATCATAGATGAATGAAAATTGTAGGGAAAAGTGTCAGCCACAAGATAGGTGGACAGAACAAGTGAGATTTTGAGTAGATCAAAAAATATTTCAGTTTAAAGGTGATTGTCTTCAGACGCTGCATTTTAGCCCAAATATCATCTCAGCTACATCGGTCGCAAATGTCAGGACAGTGTGCGAAAAAATCGATCAGGAATGAATGAGAATGGTAGGAAAAAGTGTCAGCTACAAGATAGGTGGACAGAACAAGTGAGATTTTGAGTAGATCAAAAAATATTTCAGTTTAAAGGTGATTGTCTCCAGACGCTGCATTTTAGCCCAAATATCATCTCAGCTACATCGGTCGCAAATGTCAGGACAGTGTGCGAAAAAATCGATCAGGAATGAATGAGAATTGTAGGAAAAAGTGTCAGCTACAAGATAGGCGGACAGAACAAGTGAGATTTTGAGTAGTTAAAAAAATATTTCAGTTTAAAGGTGATCGCCTAGAGGGGCTGCATTTTAGCCCGAATATTATCTCAGATACATACGTCGCAAATGTCGGGACAGTGTGCGAAAAAATCGATCAGGAATGAATGAGAATTGTAGGAAAAAGTGTCAGCTACAAGATAGGCGGACAGAACAAGTCAGATTTTGAGTAGATCAAAAGTTATTCCAGTTTAAAAGTGATCGCCTAGAGGGGCTGCATTTTAGCCGAATATTATCTCAGATACATACGTCGCAAATGTCGGGACAGTGTGCGAAAAAATCGATCAGGAATGAATGAAAATTGTAGGAAAAGTGTCAGCTACAAGATAGGCGGACGGAATTAGCGAGATTCGAGTAGATCAAAAAATATTTCAGTTTAAATGTGATCGTCATCAGACGCTGCATTTTAGCCCAAATATCATCTCAGCGACATTGGTCGCAAATGTCGGGACAGTGTGCGAAAAAATGAATCATAGATGAATGACAATTGTAGGGAAAAGTGTCAGCTACAAGATAGGCGGACAGAACAAGTGAGATTTTGAGTAGATCAAAAGTTATTCCAGTTTAGAGGTGATCGTCTCCAGACGCTGCATTATAGCCCAAATATCATCGCAGCTACATTGGTCGCAAACGTCAGGACAGTGTGCAAAAAAATGAATCATAGATGAATGAAAATTGTAGGGAAAAGTGTCAGCTACAAGATAGGCGGACGGAACAAGTGAGATTTTGAGTAGATCAAAAGTTATTCCAGTTTAGAGGTGATCGCCTAGAGGGGCTGCATTTTAGCCCGAATATCATCTCAGATACATATGTCGCAAATGTCGGGACAGTGTGCGGAAGAATGAATCATAGATGAATGAGAATTGTAGGGAAAAGTGTCAGCTACAAGATAGGCGGACAGAACAAGTGGGATTTTGAGTAGATCAAAAAATATTTCAGTTTAGAGGTGATCGCCTAGAGGGGCTGCATTTTAGCCCGAATATCATCTCAGCTACATTGGTCAAGAATGTCAGAACAGTGTGCGAAAAAATGAATCATAGATGAATGAAAATTGTAGGGAAAAGTGTCAGCTACAAGATAGGCGGACGGAACAAGTGAGATTTTGAGTAGATCAAAAGTTATTCCAGGTTAGAGGTGATCGCCTAGAGGGGCTGCATTTTAGCCCGAATATCATCTCAGCTACATTGGTCAAGAATGTCAGAACAGTGTGCGAAAAAATGAATCATAGATGAATGAGAATTGTAGGGAAAAGTGTCAGCTACAAGATAGGCGGAACGAACAAGTGAGATTTTGAGTAGATCAAAAAATATTTCAGTTTAAAGGTGATTGTCTTCAGACGCTGCATTTTAGCCCAAATATTATCGCAGCTACATTTGTCGCAAATGTCAGGACAGTGTGCGAATCAATCGATCAGGAATGAATGAGAATTGTAGGAAAAAGTGTCAGCTTCAAGATAGGCGGACAGAACAAGTGAGATTTTGAGTAGATCAAAAGTTATTCCAGTTTAGAGGTGATCGCCTAGAGGGGCTGCATTTTAGCCCGAATATCATCTCAGATACATATGTCGCAAATGTCAGGACAGTGTGCGAAAAAATGGATCATAGATGAATGAAAATTGTAGGGAAAAGTGTCAGCCACAAGATAGGTGGACAGAACAAGTGAGATTTTGAGTAGATCAAAAAATATTTCAGTTTAAAGGTGATTGTCTTCAGACGCTGCATTTTAGCCCAAATATCATCTCAGCTACATCGGTCGCAAATGTCAGGACAGTGTGCGAAAAAATCGATCAGGAATGAATGAGAATGGTAGGAAAAAGTGTCAGCTACAAGATAGGTGGACAGAACAAGTGAGATTTTGAGTAGATCAAAAAATATTTCAGTTTAAAGGTGATTGTCTTCAGACGCTGCATTTTAGCCCAAATATTATCGCAGCTACATTTGTCGCAAATGTCAGGACACTGTGCGAATCAATCGATCAGGAATGAATGAGAATTGTAGGAAAAAGTGTCAGCTACAAGATAGGCGGACAGAACAAGTCAGATTTTGAGTAGATCAAAAGTTCTTCCAGTTTAAAGGTGATCGCCTAGAGGGGCTGCATTTTAGCCCGAATATCATCTCAGCTACATCGGTCGCAAATGTCAGGACAGTGTGCGAAAAAATCGATCAGGAATGAATGAGAATTGTAGGAAAAAGTGTCAGCTACAAGATAGGCGGACAGAACAAGTGAGATTTTGAGTAGTTAAAAAAATATTTCAGTTTAAAGGTGATCGTCTCCAGACGCTGCATTTTAGCCCAAATATCATCGCAGCTACATTGGTCGCAAACGTCAGGACAGTGTGCAAAAAAATGAATCAGGAATAAATGAGAATTGTAGGAAAAAGTGTCAGCTTCAAGATAGGCGGACAGAACAAGTGAGATTTTGAGTAGATCAAAAGTTATTCCAGTTTAGAGGTGATCGCCTAGAGGGGCTGCATTTTAGCCCGAATATCATCTCAGATACATATGTCGCAAATGTCAGGACAGTGTGCGAAAAAATGGATCATAGATGAATGAAAATTGTAGGGAAAAGTGTCAGCTACAAGATAGGTGGACAGAACAAGTGAGATTTTGAGTAGATCAAAAGTTATTCCAGTTTAGAGGTGATCGCCTAGAGGGGCTGCATTTTAGCCCGAATATTATCTCAGATACATATGTCGCAAATGTCAGGACAGTGTGCGAAAAAATGGATCATAGATGAATGAAAATTGTAGGGAAAAGTGTCAGCCACAAGATAGGTGGACAGAACAAGTGAGATTTTGAGTAGATCAAAAAATATTTCAGTTTAAAGGTGATTGTCTCCAGACGCTGCATTTTAGCCCAAATATCATCTTAGCTACATCGGTCGAAAATGTCAGGACAGTGTGCGAAAAAATCGATCAGGAATGAATGAGAATTGTAGGAAAAAGTGTCAGCTACAAGATAGGCGGACAGAACAAGTGAGATTTTGAGTAGTTAAAAAAATATTTCAGTTTAAAGGTGATCGCCTAGAGGGGCTGCATTTTAGCCCGAATATTATCTCAGATACATACGTCGCAAATGTCGGGACAGTGTGCGAAAAAATCGATCAGGAATGAATGAGAATTGTAGGAAAAAGTGTCAGCTACAAGATAGGCGGACAGAACAAGTCAGATTTTGAGTAGATCAAAAGTTATTCCAGTTTAAAGGTGATCGCCTAGAGGGGCTGCATTTTAGCCCGAATATCATCTCAGCTACATCGGTCGCAAATGTCAGGACAGTGTGCGAAAAAATCGATCAGGAATGAATGAGAATTGTAGGAAAAAGTGTCAGCTACAAGATAGGTGGACAGAACAAGTGAGATTTTGAGTAGATCAAAAGTTATTCCAGTTTAAAGGTGATCGCCTAGAGGGGCTGCATTTTAGCCCGAATATCATCTCAGCTACATCGGTCGCAAATGTCAGGACAGTGTGCGAAAAAATCGATCAGGAATGAATGAGAATTGTAGGAAAAAGTGTCAGCTACAAGATAGGCGGACAGAACAAGTCAGATTTTGAGTAGATCAAAAGTTATTCCAGTTTAGAGGTGATCGCCTAGAGGGGCTGCATTTTTGCCCGAATATCATCTCAGCTACATTGGTCGCAAGTGTCAGGACAGTGTGCGAAAAAATGAATCATCGATGAATGAAAATTGTAGGGAAAAGTGTCAGCTACAAGATAGGCGGACAGAACAAGTCAGATTTTGAGTAGATCAAAAGTTATTCCAGTTTAGAGGTGATCGCTTAGAGGGGCTGCATTTTTGCCCGAATATCATCTCAGCTACATTGGTCGCAAATGTCAGGACAGTGTGCGAAAAAATGAATCATCGATGAATGAAAATTGTAGGGAAAAGTGTCAGCTACAAGATAGGCGGACAGAACAAGTGAGATTTTGAGTAGATCAAAAGTTATTCCAGTTTAGAGGTGATCGCCTAGAGGGGCTGCATTTTAGCCCGAATATCATCTCAGATACATTGGTCGCAAATGTCGGGACAGTGTGCGGAAAAATCGATCAGGAATGAATGAGAATTGTAGGAAAAAGTGTCAGCTACAAGATAGGCGGACAGAACAAGTGGGATTTTGAGTAGATCAAAAAATATTTCAGTTTAGAGGTGATCGCCTAGAGGGGCTGCATTTTAGCCTGAATATCATCTCAGATACATATGTCGCAAATGTCGGGACAGTGTGCGGAAAAATCGATCAGGAATGAATGAGAATTGTAGGAAAAAGTGTCAGCTACAAGATAGGCGGACAGAACAAGTGGGATTTTGAGTAGATCAAAAAATATTTCAGTTTAGAGGTGATCGCCTAGAGGGGCTGCATTTTAGCCCGAATATCATCTCCGATACATATGTCGCAAATGTCAGGACAGTGTACAAAAAAATGAATCAGAGATGAATGAAAATTGTAGGGGAAAGTATCAGCTACAAGATAGGCAGACGGAACAAGCGAGATTTTGAGTAGATCAAAAGTTATTCCAGTTTAAAGGTGATCGCCTAGAGGGGCTGCATTTTAGCCCGAATATCATCTCAAATACATATGTCGCATATGTCAGGACAGTGTGCGAAAAATGAATCATAGATGAATGGAAATTGTTGGGAAAAGTATCAGCTACAAGATAGGCAGACGGAACAAGTGAGATTTTGAGTAGATCAAAAGTTATTCCAGTTTAAAGGTGATCGCCTAGAGGGGCTGCATTTTAGCCCGAATATCATCTCAGCTACATTGGTCAAGAACGTCAGAACAGTGTGCGAAAAAATGAATCATAGATGAATGAAAATTGTAGGGAAAAGTGTCAGCTACAAGATAGGCAGACAGAACAAGTGGGATTTTGAGTAGATCAAAAAATATTTCAGTTTAGAGGTGATCGCCTAGAGGGGCTGCATTTTAGCCTGAATATCATCTCAGATACATATGTCGAAAATGTCGGGACAGTGTGCGGAAAAATCGATCAGGAATGAATGAGAATTGTAGGAAAAAGTGTCAGCTACAAGATAGGCGGACAGAACAAGTAAGATTTTGAGTAGATCAAAAGTTATTCCAGTTTAAAGGTGATCGCCTAGAGGGGCTGCATTTTAGCCCGAATATCATCTCAGCTACATCGGTCGCAAATGTCAGGACAGTGTGCGAAAAAATCGATCAGGAATGAATGAGAATTGTAGGAAAAAGTGTCAGCTACAAGATAGGTGGACAGAACAAGTGAGATTTTGAGTAGATCAAAAAATATTTCAGTTTAAAGGTGATTGTCTTCAGACGCTGCATTTTAGCCCAAATATTATTGCAGCTACATTTGTCGCAAATGTCAGGACAGTGTGCGAATCAATCGATCAGGAATGAATGAGAATTGTAGGAAAAAGTGTCAGCTACAAGATAGGTGGACAGAACAAGTCAGATTTTGAGTAGATCAAAAGTTATTCCAGTTTAAAGGTGATCGCCTAGAGGGGCTGCATTTTTGCCCGAATATCATCTCAGCTACATCGGTCGCAAATGTCAGGACAGTGTGCGAAAAAATCGATCAGGAATGAACGAGAATGGTAGGAAAAAGTGTCAGCTACAAGATAGGCGGACAGAACAAGTCAGATTTTGAGTAGATCAAAAGTTATTCCAGTTTAGAGGTGATCGCTTAGAGGGGCTGCATTTTTGCCCGAATATCATCTCAGCTACATTGGTCGCAAGTGTCAGGACAGTGTGCGAAAAAATGAATCATCGATGAATGAAAATTGTAGGGAAAAGTGTCAGCTACAAGATAGGCGGACAGAACAAGTGGGATTTTGAGTAGATCAAAAAATATTTCAGTTTAGAGGTGATCGCCTAGAGGGGCTGCATTTTAGCCTGAATATCATCTCAGATACATATGTCGCAAATGTCGGGACAGTGTGCGAAAAAATCGATCAGGAATGAATGAGAATTGTAGAAAAAAGTGTCAGCTACAAGATAGGCGGACGAAACAAGTGAGATTTTGAGTAGATCAAAAAATATTTCGGTTGAAAAGTGATCGTCTCCTGACGCTGCATTTTAGCCCAAATATCATCGCAATTACATTGGTCGCAAATGTCAGGACAGTGTGCGAAAAAATGAATCATCGATGAATGAAAATTGTAGGGAAAAGTGTCAGCTACAAGATAGGCGGATGGAACAAGTGCGATTTTGAGTAGATTAAAAGTTATTCCAGTTTAAAGGTGATCGCCTAGAGGGGCTGCATTTTAGCCCGAATATCATCTCAGATACATTGGTCGCAAATGTCGGGACAGTGTGCGAAAAAATGAATCATAGATGAATGACAATTGTAGGGAAAAGTGTCAGCTACAAGATAGGCGGATGGAACAAGTGCGATTTTGAGTAGATTAAAAGTTATTCCAGTTTAAAGGTGATCGCCTAGAGGGGCTGCATTTTAGCCCGAATATCATCTCAGATACATTGGTCGCAAATGTCGGGACAGTGTGCGAAAAAATGAATCATAGATGACTGACAATTGTAGGGGAAAGTGTCAGCTACAAGATAGGCGGACGGAGCAAGTGAGATTTTGAGTAGATCAAAAGTTATTCCTGTTTAGAGGTGACCGCCTAGAGGGGCTGCATTTTAGCCCGAATATCATCTCAGATACATATGTCGCAAATGTCGGGACAGTGTGCGAAAAAATGAATCATAGATGAATGAAAATTGTAGGGAAAAGTGTCAGCTACAAGATAGGCGGACAGAACAAGTGAGATTTTGAGTAGATCAAAAGTTATTTCAGTTTAAAGGTGATCGTCTACAGAAGCTGCATTTTAGCCCAAATATCATCTCAGCTACATTGGTCGCAAATGTCAGGACAGTGTGCGGAAAAATCGATCAGGAATGAATGAGAATTGTAGGAAAAAGTGTCAGCTACAAGATAGGCGGACAGAACAAGTGGGATTTTGAGTAGATCAAAAAATATTTCAGTTTAGAGGTGATCGCCTAGAGGGGCTGCATTTTAGCCTGAATATCATCTCAGATACATATGTCGCAAATGTCGGGACAGTGTGCGGAAAAATCGATCAGGAATGAATGAGAATTGTAGGAAAAAGTGTCAGCTACAAGATAGGCGGACAGAACAAGTCAGATTTTGAGTAGATCAAAAGTTATTCCAGTTTAGAGTTGACCGCCTAGAGGGGCTGCATTTTAGCCCGAATATCATCTCAGATACATACGTCGCAAATGTCGGGACAGTGTGCGAAAAAATCGATCAGGAATGAATGAAAATTGTAGGGAAAAGTGTCAGCTACAAGAGAGGCAGACAGAACAAGTGAGATTTTGAGTAGATCAAAAGTTCTTCCAGTTCAGAGGTGATCGTCTTCAGACGCTGCATTTTAGCCCAAATATCATCGCAGCTACATTGGTCGCAAATGTCGGGACAGTGTGCGAAAAAATCGATCAGGAATGAATGAGAATTGTAGGAAAAAGTGTCAGCTACAAGACAGGCGGACGGAACAAGTGAGATTTTGAGTAGATCAAAAGTTATTCCAGTTTAAAGGTGATCGCCTAGAGGGGCTGCATTTTAGCCCGAATATCATCTCAGATACATATGTCGCAAATGTCGGGACAGTGTGCGAAAAAACGAATCATAGATGAATGACAATTGTAGGGAAAAGTGTCAGCTACAAGATAGGCGGACGGAACAAGTGAGATTTTGAGTAGATCAAAAAATATTTCAGTTTAGAGGTGATCGCCTAGAGGGGCTGCATTTTAGCCCGAATATCATCTCAGCTACATTGGTCGCAAATGTCGGGACAGTGTGCGAAAAAATCGATCAGGAATGAATGAGAATTGTAGGAAAAAGTGTCAGCTACAAGATAGGCGGACAGAACAAGTGAGATTTTGAGTAGATCAAAAGTTATTCCAGTTTAGAGGTGATCGCCTAGAGGGGCTGCATTTTAGCCCGAATATCATCTCAGATACATATGTCGCAAATGTCGGGACAGTGTGCGAAAAAATCAATCAGGAATGAATGAGAATTGTAGGAAAAAGTGTCAGCTACAAGATAGGCGGACAGAACAAGTGAGATTTTGAGTAGATCAAAAGTTATTCCAGTTTAAAGGTGATCGCCTAGAGGGGCTGCATTTTAGCCCGAATATCATCTCAGATACATATGTCGCAAATGTCAGGACAGTGTGCGAAAAAATCAATGAGAAATGAATGAGAATTGTAGGAAAAAGTGTCAGCTACAAGATAGGCGGACAGAACAAGTGAGATTTTGAGTAGATCAAAAGTTATTCCAGTTTAGAGGTGATCGACTAGAGGGGCTGCATTTTAGCCCGAATATCATCTCAGCTACATTGGTCGCAAACGTCAGGACAGTGTGCAAAAAAATGAATCATAGATGAATGAAAATTGTAGGGAAAAGTGTCAGCTACATGATAGGCGGACAGAACAAGTGAGATTTTGAGTAGATCAAAAGTTATTCCAGTTTAGAGGTGATCGCCTAGAGGGGCTGCATTTTAGCCCGAATATCATCTCAGATACATATGTCGCAAATGTCGGGACAGTGTGCGAAAAAATGAATCATTGATGAATGAAAATTGTAGGGAAAAGTGTCAGCTACAAGATAGGCGGACAGAACAAGTGAGATTTTGAGTAGATCAAAAGTTATTCCAGTTCAAAGGTGATCGCCTAGAGGGGCTGCATTTTAGCCCGAATATCATCTCAGATACATATGTCGCAAATGTCGGGACAGTGTGCGGAAAAATCGATCAGAAATGAATGAGAATTGTAGGAAAAAGTGTCAGCTACAAGATAGGCGGACAGAACAGGTGAGATTTTGAGTAGATCAAAAGTTATTCCAGTTTAGAGGTGATCGTCTTCAGACGCTGCATTTTAGCCCAAATATCATCGCAGCTACATTGGTCGCAAACGTCAGGACAGTGTGCAAAAAAATGAATCATAGATGAATGAAAATTGTAGGGAAAAGTGTCAGCTACAAGACAGGCGGACGGAACAAGTGAGATTTTGAGTAGATCAAAAGTTATTTCAGTTTAGAGGTGATCGCCTAGAGGGGCTGCATTTTAGCCCGAATATCATCTCAGATAGATATGTCGCAAATGTCGGGACAGTGTGCGAAAAAATCAATGAGGAATGAATGAGAATTGTAGGAAAAAGTGTCAGCTACAAGATAGGCGGACAGAACAAGTGAGATTTTGAGTAGATCAAAAGTTATTCCAGTTTAAAGGTGATCGCCTAGAGGGGCTGCATTTTAGCCCGAATGTCATTTCAGATACATATGTCGCAAATGTCAGGACAGCGTGCGAAAAAATCAATCATGAATGAATGAGAATTGTAGGAAAAAGTGTCAGCTACAAGATAGGCGGACAGAACAAGTGAGATTTTGAGTAGATCAAAAGTTATTCCAGTTTAAAGGTGATCGCCTAGAGGGGCTGCATTTTAGCCCGAATGTCATTTCAGATACATATGTCGCAAGTGTCAGGACAGCGTGCGAAAAAATCGATCATAAATAAATGAGAATTGTAGGAAAAAGTGTCAGCTACAAGATAGGCGGACAGAACAAGTGAGATTTTGAGTAGATCAAAAGTTATCTCAGTTTAGAGGTGATCGCCTAGAGGGGCTGCATTTTAGCCCGAATATTATCTCAGATACATATGTCGCAAATGTCGGGACAGTGTGCGAAAAAACCAATGAGGAATGAATGAGAATTGTAGGAAAAAGTGTTAGCTACAAGATAGGCGGACAGAACAAGTGAGATTTTGAGTAGATCAAAAGTTATTCCAGTTTAAAGGTGATCGCCTAGAGGGGCTGCATTTTAGCCCGAATATCATCTCAGATACATATGTCGCAAATGTCAGGACAGTGTGCGAAAAAATCAATGAGAAATGAATGAGAATTGTAGGAAAAAGTGTCAGCTACAAGATAGGCGGACAGAACAGGTGAGATTTTGAGTAGATCAAAAGTTATTCCAGTTTAGAGGTGATCGTCTCCAGACGCTGCATTTTAGCCCAAATATCATCGCAGCTACATTGGTCGCAAACGTCAGGACAGTGTGCAAAAAAATGAATCATAGATGAATGAAAATTGTAGGGAAAAGTGTCAGCTACAAGATAGGCGGACAGAACAAGTGAGATTTTGAGTAGATCAAAAGTTATCCCAGTTTAGAGGTGATCGCCTAGAGGGGCTGCATTTTAGCCCGAATATCATCTCAGATACATATGTCGCAAATGTCGGGACAGTGTGCGAAAAAATGAATCATTGATGAATGTAAATTGTAGGGAAAAGTGTCAGCTACAAGATAGGCGGACAGAACAAGTGAGATTTTGAGTAGATCAAAAGTTATTCCAGTTTAGAGGTGATCGCCTAGAGGGGCTGCATTTTAGCCCGAATATCATCTCAGATACATATGTCGCAAATGTCGGGACAGTGTGCGGAAAAATCGATCAGGAATGAATGAGAATTGTAGAAAAAAGTGTCAGCTACAAGACAGGCGGACTGAACAAGTGAGATTTTGAGTAGATCAAAAAATATTCCAGTTTAAAGGTGATCGCCTAGAGGGGCTGCATTTTAGCCCGAATATCATCTCAGATACATATGTCGCAAACGTCAGGACAGTGTACATAAAAATGAATCATAGATGAATGAAAATTGTAGGGAAAAGTGTCAGCTACAAGATAGGCGGACGGAACAAGTGAGATTTTGAGTAGATCAAAAGTTATCCCAGTTTAAAGGTGATCGCCTAGAGGGGCTGCATTTTAGCCCGAATATCATCTCAGATACACATGTCGCAAATGTCAGGACAGTGTGCGAAAAAATCGATCAGGAATGAATAAGAATTGTAGGAAAAAGTGTCAGCTACCAGATAGGCGGACAGAACAAGTGAGATTTTGAGTAGATCAAAAGTTATCCCAGTTTAAAGGTGATCGCCTAGAGGGGCTGCATTTTAGCCATAATATCATCTCAGATACATATGTCGCAAATGTCGGGACAGTGTGCGAAAAAATCGATCAGGAATGAATGAGAATTGTAGGAAAAAGTGTCAGCTACAAGATAGGCGGACAGAACAGGTGAGATTTTGAGTAGATCAAAAGTTATTCCAGTTTAGAGGTGATCGCCTAGAGGGGCAGCATTTTAGCCCGAATATCATCTCAGATACATTGGTCGCAAATGTCGGGACAGTGTGCGAAAAAATGAATCATCGATGAATAAAAATTGTAGGGAAAAGTGTCAGCTACAAGATAGCCGGACAGAACAGGTGAGATTCGAGTAGATCAAAAGTTACTCCAGTTTAGAGGTGATCGCCTAGAGGGGCTGCATTTTAGCCCGAATATCATCTCAGATACATATGTCGCAAATGTCGGGACAGTGTGCGGAAAAATCGATCAGGAATGAATGAGAATTGTAGGAAAAAGTGTCAGCTACAAGATAGGCGGGCAGAACAAGTGAGATTTTGAGTAGATCAAAAGTTATTCCAGTTTAGAGGTGATCGCCTAGAGGGGCTGCATTTTAGCCCGAATATCATCTCAGATACATACGTCGCAAATGTCGGGACAGTGTTCGAAAAAATCGATCAGAAATGAATGGAAATTGTAGGGAAAAGTATCAGCTACAAGATAGGCGGACGGAACAAGTGAGATTTTGAGTAGATCAAAAGTTATTCCAGTTTAAAGGTGATCGCCTAGAGGGGCTGCATTTTAGCCCGAATATCATCTCAGATACACATGTCGCAAATGTCGGGACAGTGTGCGAAAAAATCGATCAGGAATGAATGAGAATTGTAGGAAAAAGTGTCAGCTACAAGACAGGCGGACAGAACAAGTGAGATTATGAGTAGATCAAAAGTTATTCCAGTTTAGAGGTGATCGTCTCCAGACGCTGCATTTTAGCCCAAACATGATCGCAGCTACATTGGTCGCAAACGTCACGACAGTGTGCGAAAAAATGAATTATAGATGAAGGAAAATTGTAAGGAAAAGTGTCAGCTACAAGATAGGCGGAACGAACAAGTGAGATTTTGAGTAGATCAAAAGTTATTCCAGTTTAGAGGTGATCACCTAGAGGGGCAGCATTTTAGCCCGAATATCATCTCAGATACATTGGTCGCAAATGTCGGGACAGTGTGCGAAAAAATGAATCATCGATGAATAAAAATTGTAGGGAAAAGTGTCAGCTACAAGATAGCCGGACAGAACAGGTGAGATTCGAGTAGATCAAAAGTTACTCCAGTTTAGAGGTGATCGCCTAGAGGGGCTGCATTTTAGCCCGAATATCATCTTAGATACATATGTCGCAAATGTCGGGACAGTGTGCGAAAAAATCGATCAGGAATGAATGAGAATTGTAGGAAAAAGTGTCAGCTACAAGATAGGCGGACAGAACAAGTGAGATTTTGAGTAGATCAAAAGTTATTCCAGTTTAAAGGTGATCGCCTAGAGGGGCTGCATTTTAGCCCGAATATCATCTTAGATACATATGTCGCAAATGTCGGGACAGTGTGCGGAAAAATCGATCAGGAATGAATGAGAATTGTAGAAAAAAGTGTCAGCTACAAGATAGGCGGACGGACCAAGTGAGATTTTGAGTAGATCATAAAATATTTCAGTTTAAAAGTGATCGTCTCCTGACGCTGCATTTTAGCCCAAATATCATCGCAATTACATTGGTCGCAAATGTCAGGACAGTGTGCGAAAAAATAAATCATCGATAAATGACAATTGTAGGGAAAAGTGTCAGCTACAAGATAGGCGGACGGAACAAGTGCGATTTTGAGTAGATTAATAGTTATTCCAGTTTAAAGGTGATCGCCTAGAGGGGCTGCATTTTAGCCCGAATACCATCTCAGATACATATGTCGCAAATGTCAGGACAGTGTGCGACAAAATCAATGAGAAATGAATGAGAATTGTAGGAAAAAGTGTCAGCTACAAGATAGGCGGACAGAACAAGTGAGATTTTGAGTAGATCAAAAGTTATTCCAGTTTAAAGGTGATCGCCTAGAGGGGCTGCATTTTAGCCCGAATATCATCTCAGATACATATGTCGCAAATGTCAGGACAGTGTGCGAAAAAATCAATGAGAAATGAATGAGAATTGTAGGAAAAAGTGTCAGCTACAAGATAGGCGGACAGAACAAGTGAGATTTTGAGTAGATCAAAAGTTATCTCAGTTTAGAGGTGATCGCCTAGAGGGGCTGCATTTTAGCCCGAATATCATCTCAGATACATATGTCGCAAATGTCAGGACAGTGTGCGAAAAAATCAATGAGAAATGAATGAGAATTGTAGGAAAAAGTGTCAGCTACAAGATAGGCGGACAGAACAAGTGAGATTTTGAGTAGATCAAAAGTTATCTCAGTTTAGAGGTGATCGCCTAGAGGGGCTGCATTTTAGCCCGAATATCATCTCAGATACATATGTCGCAAATGTCGGGACAGTGTGCGGAAAAATCGATCAGAAATGAATGAGAATTGTAGGAAAAAGTGTCAGCTACAAGATAGGCGGACAGAACAGGTGAGATTTTGAGTAGATCAAAAGTTATTCCAGTTTAGAGGTGATCGTCTCCAGACGCTGCATTTTAGCCCAAATATCATCGCAGCTACATTGGTCGCAAACGTCAGGACAGTGTGCAAAAAAATGAATTATAGATGAATGAAAATTGTAGGGAAAAGTGTCAGCTACAAGATAGGCGGACAGAACAAGTGAGATTTTGAGTAGATCGAAAGTTATCCCAGTTTAGAGGTGATCGCCTAGAGGGGCTGCATTTTAGCCCGAATATCATCTCAGATACATATGTCGCAAATGTCGGGACAGTGTGCGAAAAAATGAATCATTGATGAATGAAAATTGTAGGGAAAAGTGTCAGCTACAAGATAGGCGGACAGAACAAGTGAGATTTTGAGTAGATCAAAAGTTATTCCAGTTCAAAGGTGATCGCCTAGAGGGGCTGCATTTTAGCCCGAATATCATCTCAGATACATGTGTCGCAAATGTCGGGACAGTGTGCGGAAAAATCGATCAGAAATGAATGAGAATTGTAGGAAAAAGTGTCAGCTACAAGATAGGCGGACAGAACAAGTGAGATTTTGAGTAGATCAAAAGTTATTCCAGTTTAGAGGTGATCGCCTAGAGGGGCTGCATTTTAGCCCGAATATCATCTCAGATACATATGTCGCAAATGTCGGGACAGTGTGCGGAAAAATCGATCAGGAATGAATGAGAATTGTAGGAAAAAAGTGTCAGCTACAAGACAGGCGGACTGAACAAGTGAGATTTTGAGTAGATCAAAAAATATTCCAGTTTAAAGGTGATCGCCTAGAGGGGCTGCATTTTAGCCCGAATATCATCTCAGATACATTGGTCGCAAATGTCGGGACAGTGTGCGAAAAAATGAATCATCGATGAATAAAAATTGTAGGGAAAAGTGTCAGCTACAAGATAGCCGGACAGAACAGGTGAGATTCGAGTAGATCAAAAGTTACTCCAGTTTAGAGGTGATCGCCTAGAGGGGCTGCATTTTAGCCCGAATATCATCTCAGATACATATGTCGCAAATGTCGGGACAGTGTGCGGAAAAATCGATCAGGAATGAATGAGAATTGTAGAAAAAAGTGTCAGCTACAAGACAGGCGGACTGAACAAGTGAGATTTTGAGTAGATCAAAAGTTATTCCAGTTTAAAGGTGATCGCCTAGAGGGGCTGCATTTTAGCCCGAATATCATCCCAGATACATATGTCGCAAATGTCAGGACAGTGTACATAAAAATGAATCATAGATAAATGAAAATTGTAGGGAAAAGTGTCAGCTACAAGATAGGCGGACAGAACAAGTGAGATTTTGAGTAGATCAAAAAATATTTCAGTTTAAAGGTGATCGTCTCTAGGCGCTGCATTTCAGCCTGAATATTATCTCAGATACATTGGTCGCAAATGTCAGGACAGTGTGCAGAAAAATCGATCAGGAATGAATGAGAATTGTAGGAAAAAGTGTCAGCTACAAGATAGGCGGGCAGAACAAGTGAGATTTTGAGTAGATCAAAAGTTATTCCAGTTTAGAGGTGATCGCCTAGAGGGGCTGCATTTTAGCCCGAATATCATCTCAGATACATACGTCGCAAATGTCGGGACAGTGTTCGAAAAAATCGATCAGAAATGAATGGAAATTGTAGGGAAAAGTATCAGCTACAAGATAGGCGGACGGAACAAGTAAGATTTTGAGTAGATCAAAAGTTATCCCAGTTTAAAGGTGATCGCCTAGAGGGGCTGCATTTTAGCCCGAATATCATCTCAGATACACATGTCGCAAATGTCGGGACAGTGTGCGAAAAAATCGATCAGGAATGAATGAGAATTGTAGGAAAAAGTGTCAGCTACAAGACAGGCGGACAGAACAAGTGAGATTATGAGTAGATCAAAAGTTATTCCAGTTTAGAGGTGATCGTCTCCAGACGCTGCATTTTAGCCCAAACATGATCGCAGCTACATTGGTCGCAAACGTCACGACAGTGTGCGAAAAAATGAATCATAGATGAATGAAAATTGTAAGGAAAAGTGTCAGCTACAAGATAGGCGGAACGAACAAGTGAGATTTTAAGTAGATCAAAAGTTATTCCAGTTTAGAGGTGATCGCCTAGAGGGGCAGCATTTTAGCCCGAATATCATCTCAGATACATTGGTCGCAAATGTCGGGACAGTGTGCGAAAAAATGAATCATCGATGAATAAAAATTGTAGGGAAAAGTGTCAGCTACAAGATAGCCGGACAGAACAGGTGAGATTCGAGTAGATCAAAAGTTACTCCAGTTTAGAGGTGATCGCCTAGAGGGGCTGCATTTTAGCCCGAATATCATCTTAGATACATAAGTCGCAAATGTCGGGACAGTGTGCGAAAAAATCGATCAGGAATGAATGAGAATTGTAGGAAAAAGTGTCAGCTACAAGATAGGCGGACAGAACAAGTGAGATTTTGAGTAGATCAAAAGTTATTCCAGTTTAAAGGTGATCGCCTAGAGGGGCTGCATTTTAGCCCGAATATCATCTTAGATACATATGTCGCAAATGTCGGGACAGTGTGCGGAAAAATCGATCAGGAATGAATGAGAATTGTAGAAAAAAGTGTCAGCTACAAGATAGGCGGACGGACCAAGTGAGATTTTGAGTAGATCATAAAATATTTCAGTTTAAAAGTGATCGTCTCCTGACGCTGCATTTTAGCCCAAATATCATCGCAATTACATTGGTCGCAAATGTCAGGACAGTGTGCGAAAAAATAAATCATCGATAAATGACAATTGTAGGGAAAAGTGTCAGCTACAAGATAGGCGGACGGAACAAGTGCGATTTTGAGTAGATTAATAGTTATTCCAGTTTAAAGGTGATCGCCTAGAGGGGCTGCATTTTAGCCCGAATATCATCTCAGATACATATGTCGCAAATGTCAGGACAGTGTGCGAAAAAATCGATCGGGAATGAATGAGAATTGTAGGAAAAAGTGTCAGCTACAAGATAGGCGGACAGAACAAGTGAGATTTTGAGTAGATCAAAAGTTATTCCAGTTTAAAGGTGATCGCCTAGAGGGGCTGCATTTTAGCCCGAATATCATCTCAGATACATATGTCGCAAATGTCAGGACAGTGTGCGAAAAAATCAATGAGAAATGAATGAGAATTGTAGGAAAAAGTGTCAGCTACAAGATAGGCGGACAGAACAAGTGAGATTTTGAGTAGATCAAAAGTTATCTCAGTTTAGAGGTGATCGCCTAGAGGGGCTGCATTTTAGCCCGAATATTATTTCAGATACATATGTCGCAAATGTCGGGACAGTGTGCGAAAAAATAAATCATTGATGAATGAAAATTGTAGGGAAAAGTGTCAGCTACAAGATAGGCGGACAGAACAAGTGAGATTTTGAGTAGATCAAAAGTTCTTCCAGTTCAAAGGTGATCGCCTAGAGGGGCTGCATTTTAGCCCGAATATCATCTCAGATACATATGTCGCAAATGTCGGGACAGTGTGCGGAAAAATCGATCAGAAATGAATGAGAATTGTAGGAAAATGTGTCAGCTACAAGATAGGCGGACAGAACAGGTGAGATTTTGAGTAGATCAAAAGTTATTCCAGTTTAGAGGTGATCGTCTCCAGACAATGCATTTTAGCCCAAATATCATCGCAGCTACATTGGTCGCAAACGTCAGGACAGTGTGCGAAAAAATGAATCATAGATGAATGAAAATTGTAAGGAAAAGTGTCAGCTACAAGATAGGCGGAACGAACAAGTGAGATTTTGAGTAGATCAAAAGTTATTCCAGTTTAGAGGTGATCGCCTAGAGGGGCAGCATTTTAGCCCGAATATCATCTCAGATACATTGGTCGCAAATGTCGGGACAGTGTGCGAAAAAATGAATCATCGATGAATAAAAATTGTAGGGAAAAGTGTCAGCTACAAGATAGCCGGACAGAACAGGTGAGATTCGAGTAGATCAAAAGTTCTTCCAGTTTAAAGGTGATCGCCTAGAGGGGCTGCATTTTAGCCCGAATATCATCTCAGATACATATGTCGCAAATGTCAGGACAGTGTGCGAAAAAATCAATGAGAAATGAATGAGAATTGTAGGAAAAAGTGTCAGCTACAAGATAGGCGGACAGAACAAGTGAGATTTTGAGTAGATCAAAAGTTATTCCAGTTTAGAGGTGATCGCCTAGAGGGGCTGCATTTTAGCCCGAATATCATCTCAGATACATATGTCGCAAATGTCGGGACAGTGTGCGGAAAAATCGATCAGAAATGAATGAGAATTGTAGGAAAAAGTGTCAGCTACAAGATAGGCGGACAGAACAGGTGAGATTTTGAGTAGATCAAAAGTTATTCCAGTTTAGAGGTGATCGTCTCCAGACGCTGCATTTTAGCCCAAATATCATCGCAGCTACATTGGTCGCAAACGTCAGGACAGTGTGCAAAAAAATGAATTATAGATGAATGAAAATTGTAGGGAAAAGTGTCAGCTACAAGATAGGCGGACAGAACAAGTGAGATTTTGAGTAGATCGAAAGTTATCCCAGTTTAGAGGTGATCGCCTAGAGGGGCTGCATTTTAGCCCGAATATTATCTCAGATACATATGTCGCAAATGTCGGGACAGTGTGCGAAAAAATGAATCATTGATGAATGAAAATTGTAGGGAAAAGTGTCAGCTACAAGATAGGCGGACAGAACAAGTGAGATTTTGAGTAGATCAAAAGTTATTCCAGTTCAAAGGTGATCGCCTAGAGGGGCTGCATTTTAGCCCGAATATCATCTCAGATACATGTGTCGCAAATGTCGGGACAGTGTGCGGAAAAATCGATCAGAAATGAATGAGAATTGTAGGAAAAAGTGTCAGCTACAAGATAGGCGGACAGAACAAGTGAGATTTTGAGTAGATCAAAAGTTATTCCAGTTTAGAGGTGATCGCCTAGAGGGGCTGCATTTTAGCCCGAATATCATCTCAGATACATATGTCGCAAATGTCGGGACAGTGTGCGGAAAAATCGATCAGGAATGAATGAGAATTGTAGAAAAAAGTGTCAGCTACAAGACAGGCGGACTGAACAAGTGAGATTTTGAGTAGATCAAAAAATATTCCAGTTTAAAGGTGATCGCCTAGAGGGGCTGCATTTTAGCCCGAATATCATCTCAGATACATTGGTCGCAAATGTCGGGACAGTGTGCGAAAAAATGAATCATCGATGAATAAAAATTGTAGGGAAAAGTGTCAGCTACAAGATAGCCGGACAGAACAGGTGAGATTCGAGTAGATCAAAAGTTACTCCAGTTTAGAGGTGATCGCCTAGAGGGGCTGCATTTTAGCCCGAATATCATCTCAGATACATATGTCGCAAATGTCGGGACAGTGTGCGGAAAAATCGATCAGGAATGAATGAGAATTGTAGAAAAAAGTGTCAGCTACAAGACAGGCGGACTGAACAAGTGAGATTTTGAGTAGATCAAAAGTTATTCCAGTTTAAAGGTGATCGCCTAGAGGGGCTGCATTTTAGCCCGAATATCATCCCAGATACATATGTCGCAAATGTCAGGACAGTGTACATAAAAATGAATCATAGATAAATGAAAATTGTAGGGAAAAGTGTCAGCTACAAGATAGGCGGACAGAACAAGTGAGATTTTGAGTAGATCAAAAAATATTTCAGTTTAAAGGTGATCGTCTCTAGGCGCTGCATTTCAGCCTGAATATTATCTCAGATACATTGGTCGCAAATGTCAGGACAGTGTGCAGAAAAATCGATCAGGAATGAATGAGAATTGTAGGAAAAAGTGTCAGCTACA